>JAOTNS010002079.1:0-17085 GCA_028476615.1 Culter alburnus | reverse complement strand
TTAATGTTCCTCAACTGAACCATTTTCAGTGGATTTTTGGTACTCAGAGAGTTATTTTCATGCAATTGTTTTGATAGAGGGAAACAAGATACATTTCTAGTTTAAACATTATTATTTTCGACATTCCTCTTTAAATGCAATGAATATCAGCTGTGTGCAAAGTGAACCACAATTGTTTTTCAATCACTGAAATAGGGGAAAATTCAACATTTTGAACATGGAACTGATTTGAGATCCCCATATCTATGGAACCGAACTATATAGGGCCTTAAAAATGAAGATTTCGAAAGAAAAGTTTATTAAGAATGAGAATCTAGAAGGATATTAAGGTTTCTTGAATACTTTTAGAGTCACAGGCATGCAAACTTTGGAAAAGGAGCATTTATGGCACTCAGACAGGCATGTTCAATGCAACTGAGTTGATAGAAAATCAAGATACATTTCTAGTTTCAACATTATTTGTTCTTCAGATATTCCTCTTTAAAAGTAAACAAAAGTATCAGCTGTATGTAAAGTGACCCATATTTGGTTTTTGACCACTGAAAATGTGTACAATTTACCAATTTACTCATGGAGCCACATTAAGATCTCCATATCTCTGGGATTGAGCCATCAAGGGCCTTTAAAATGAAGATACCAAAAAGAAGTTTGATAAGAACCAGAATCTAAAAAGACATTAAGATATCTTTAATACTTCTTGAGTTACAGGCATGCAAACTTGAGGCAAAAAACACAAAAAGTGCTTTTTTCCCATTTTTGAATAGTCACCGTTGGCAAATAATGCAACAAAGATTGCTAAAGTCAACCATTTTTACTAATAGATCTACCAATCTTTGTGAAAAAATAAAATAATGATGCTGCCATCTTTCTAAAGTCATTTTTACACCCCTCTAATTTGGCTTCAAATCTCAGGTGAAAATAGTCATATTGATCCCACTCTACAACATAGTGGATTACTCAGTAAATATACATCTGTGACATTTAATATTTACATTTAATATTTACAAAAGATCGATTACAGGTTATATTATCCGTTTATTGAAAGTTGAAAGTAACGTGCTTTGTTACTTTTGTACATTTTACCTGTTCCTGTTTAATTAGGTAGTTTAGTAAAACAATTGAACTAAAAAGTAACATGCATTACTTCAATGCTCAAATATTGTGTCAAGTAATGCACTACTTTACTCATTACATCAAAAAGTAAGCTGATTACTTAATGCACAGTACTTGTAATGTGATACCCCAACACTGCTCAGAAATAACCAAAAAGACGAACAGCAATGAAAAAAACAGAAAGAGAAATTTATTGAATTGACTTTCAAAGTGAAAGCAACCCGAAACACCCAAAACTGCATTAAGATATTGATATATTTAAAATACATGCACAACATAAAGCACAGATTTAAAAAAAAAAAGACAGAATAAATTGAAAACAGGCAAAAAGAAAAGAAAGTGCAA
The DNA here is from genome assembly GCA_028476615.1 of Culter alburnus. NCBI lineage: Eukaryota > Metazoa > Chordata > Actinopteri > Cypriniformes > Xenocyprididae > Culter > Culter alburnus. Next base: position 15,627 of record JAOTNS010002079.1, on the reverse strand, counting down.
AGAAAACAGAAACAGAAATGGCAATCGTTGAACAGCAGTGATTATGAAGACTGAACGTTAACGACCCGTAGAAACCCGCGAGCAGACGGGAAATACTGATCCACCAGCGAAGCCATCCAACATGTCAATGCATTCAAATCCAATCAACTTTCAGTTGTAAGCAGCAAAGTGAGGCTTCAAACCTGACATAATTGTGCCCAAGGATAAGACAGAGAAAGCCCTGATCAGATCTCAGGGGCGTCTACAGCCGTCAGTCTCTCGTTTAAAAGCGTTCGAGGCTGCAGATTATGAAGACAAGATGAATATCTGATGGTCTGAGCTGGATTTGGAAGAGAAGCAGGATTGATATATCATCATGTGAACCTGAGGGACGTCTGGAGTCACTCGATTAGATTCAGGAAGATCAAGCTCACGCTCAAATACTGTAGTGACACCAAAATGTAAGGAATCCATGAGCACCACCGCCTGAAGACAGTGAAAACCGTCTGGAGAATGGCTGGAAGTATTGCAAACGTCGTATTATAGTCACAAAAGATATTTCTACAGCAATAATGAGATACTGCATTCATGAGGAAATTACATTAACCCCATGAACCAGACAAAAATGTCATATTTCACCCCAAAATCAACAAAAAATTAAGAAATTATGTTTAGCATCAGGAAACATCAGGCAAAGTTTACTGACATAATTTTAAATATGAAAATGTATAATTACTGTAATGCAAAAAATTATTAAAAATAAATTGTAAATATTTTTTAATAAATGTATATATGCATGTATGTACGTATATTTATATACATAATTTTAGCATTTATTGTATGTATATTTGCTGACTTGATAATGCAATTTAGTAAAAATTAGAAAGGAGAATCACCAGAGAATGAGAATTACAAAAAAAAATAAACTATTATAATTCCAATAATGTAAATCTGAGGGTTAAATGTATTTAATGTCAAGGTGCAAAAAGAAAAAAGGATTTTGCTGTGGAATATGACCCGAAAAAATTAAGAAATTATGTTTAGTATCAAGAAACATCAGGCAAAATTAAATGACATCATTTTCAAGATGATTAATGAAAATGTATAATTACTGTAGTGCAAAAAAATATTACAAATAAATTGTATATATTTTTTAATATAATATAATATACATTTTTTTTTAAATATACTTTAATATAATATATATTTTTATAATATACTGACTTTTTTTAAATGCAATTCAGTAAAAACGACTGTATTACAGGATTTTGATGTGGAATATGAGCCGGACATGTTTTCATTAGTGTTATGCGAGTGATAAACTTGTTTCGATCAAGAAAGAAATAACTTTGGGCATTGGAGATAATGGAATAAGATTTGGCAACATTAGATTCCTAATACACATTAGTTTCTAAGGCTTGCGAACAACATGAGCGAACGGTCTCCAAAAGAAAAGGCATTTCTTAATTAACCAGCGAATATAAAGGCATCTGTCAATCAAACAAAAAAAATCTGTCATCACATCAACGAGAAACACTTCAGTTATTTTGCCACGGCTGGTGATGGTTAGTAAGTTTCATGGTCAAGGCCTCTAAAATCTCATCAGCTCATATTCAAACGGCTGCAGAATCAAATTCATCACGAAAACATGATCTAGTTCACAGTGTGATAACAGTGCAGGTTGGGCCGGCGGTGCTCAGGACGTCAGTATTACTCTATGAACGTAAAGAAGCCACTAGAACCGTGTGGCGAGAGTTTCTGTGCTGTCAGATCTTTCAGAAACAGAGGTAAAAAGCAAAAAGATGTTTGTGGAGAGACAGAAGGGGGAGGTTGCGCTCGACAGATCGCCGTCTCAGACCACGTACTGGTAGAGATTGGCCTTCCCCTGATCCGGCGTGGCAAACGGACTGAGCCAGGCTAGAGAGAACGGGTGACCGAACACCACCTTCATGTTCATCCACTTCGACCTTTTGGCCCATCGTCGCTCTTCTTTCTTCAGCTGCTCGATTCCCTGCGAACAGAGAGATTCAAAGTGTTTGATTTGATGATTTCTATGTTCAGTTTCAATCTAAATGATTTCTCCAGCTACACAGGAGAACAAAGAAGACAAACCCTTCACACATGGACTGATATCTGTGTCGTATTCACAAATTAATAAAATGAGATTTGTGGATCTTGAAAAGTGTAAGATGAAAAAAATCAATTCAACGTGATGATTGGTCACATCAGAAAAGGGGTTAAAAACTGCTCCGATTTTATCAAAAATTCAGGTAAAATTCAAGCTAATTTTTGTTACTTTAAATCAAATAAAACCTGAAATAAAATATTTAAAAACAAAATTTGTTTTAGTTATTTGCAAAGTAAACATTTCTTATTTTAATTTACAGTACAGTCCAAAAGTTTGGAACCACTAAGATTTTTAATGTTTTTAAAAGAAGTTTCGTCTGCTCACCAAGGCTACATTTATTTAATTAAAAATACAGTAAAAACAGTAATATTGTGAAATATTATTACAATTTAAAATAACTGTGTACTATTTAAATATTTGACAAAGTAATTTATTCCTGTGATGCAAAGCTGAATTTTCAGCATCGTTACTCCAGTCTTCAGTGTCACATGATCCTTCAGAAATCATTCTAATATGCTGATTTGCTGCTCAATAAACATTTATGATTATTTTCAATGTTGAAAACAGTTGTGTACTTTTTTTTCAGGATTCCTTGATGAATAGAAAGTTCAAAAGAACAGCATTTATCTGAAATACAAGCTTCTGTAGCATTATACACTACCGTTCAAAAGTTTGGGGTCAGTAAGAATTTGTATTTTTAGTTTTTTGAAAAGAAATTAAAGAAATGAATACTTTTATTCAGGATGCATTAAATCAATCAAAAGTGGCAGTAAAGACATTTATAATGTTACAAAGATTAGATTTCAGATAAACACTGTTCTTTTGAACTTTCTATTCATCAAATAATCCTGAAAAAAAATATTGTACACAAATATTTTGTACAATTGTACACATTAAATGTTTCTTGAGCAGCAGATCAGCATATTAGAATGATTTCTGAAGGATCATGTGACACTGAAGACTGGAGTAATGATGCTGAAAATTCAGCTTTGCATCACAGGAATAAATTACTTTGTCAAATATATTCAAATAGAAAACAGTTATTTTAAATTGTAATAATATATGTTGTAATAACATAAAAAGAGTAAAAATGACAAAAACTTTAACTGTAATTAAAATGAAAACAGAAATAAAAAAAATTTAAACCAATTAAAATACTATAATAACTGCTTAAATTTAATAAAATTTAATTAAGCAGTTATTTAAGTATCATTAATATAATATTATAGTTTTTTATTATTTTTTATTTTTTCCCCATTTTAAAATTTTAAAGTCTTAGTATTTTTTTGTTTGTCATTCATTAGTAATTTTAGAACTTAAAATGAGAATTAGAAATATTTCACTTGGTCAACATTTCAATTAACATTTATTTTATTTCAAGTAACAAATGTTTTTTTTATGGTTCAAAGTGCCCCTATTATGCTATTTTAACCCTTAAATGCATGACTGTTTCGCCAATCATTCTTACATATTCGGGTCTTTATCGACCCGGATCAACATCTAACACTGAAGGACCTCTACCTGTCGCAATAATATAAAACTCCTCTGATATTAGAGTAGCAATTACAGAAGAATAAAATAAATCATATTTTGTTACCTTTTGGAGCTTGAAAGGGCTCCGTTTGAGCAGATGTTTTATGCCATCATCACTGTCCTCGTCAGAGCTCATTTCCCAGTAAATTCAGCAAATAATGGGCTAGTTTTATGTTTGAGGTCGCAAATATCAGCCCATTCGCAATCTCAAACATATTCTCAGAACTATATCATTTTCAACATCTTCAAAATCAATATTTCGATCGCTAACAGCTTCACCAGATCCATCCAGTTACAGTCATATCTGATTGCATTTGATTACTTGTTCTGCAGTAAATCGCTGAGCCATTTCATGTTTCTCTTATTATTTCGTTTTCTGTCTGAATGAGTCGTCACTTCAGCATTGTGTATCAGACATTGCCACCTTGTGGAATAAAGGTGAATTGTACTTATTCTGTCATTAAGATTGTATTATTGTTGTGCAAAAAACATATGTACACTCATACACACCTCAGGTCGTTAGCGACCCTATACAATTTTTACAAAAAATGAATACAAAAATAGGCATCCTTTTATAATTTTATGATTTTTTTCTTGTTATATTCTTTATAATGAATTGATTGAGGAATACCAAGAAGGTTGAAGTCTAACTTTAAAAAATGAATGAGGAGGAGGGTAGTGAATGACGTCCCGGGTCACTAAAGACCCGAGGTATGCATTTAAGGGTTAAAGGTCCTAATTCTGTTTTGGCATCTTCTACAGCAGGTTTACATGCATCACAGGTCAAAAAACACTTTTGTTTTCTGATAATATGCATTGCAGCATCAGCTCTTTTCTCTCAGTGTCTGAAACGGTTTGATAAATGTCTCTCTAAACCCCTCCTTTCCTAAATCCTCCTCTGCTCTGATTGGTCAGATGGCCCACTCTGCTGTGATTGGTCGACTGATTACAGCTCGTGTTGGAAAACAAAACACTCATTATTACCATATCTGAATTTCCGCTCTTCTTCAGTACTAGAAACAGTGATACGAACAGTAACGATGGCGTCGGTTTTACCGACCAAACTCTTCCAGTCTCAGAAAAAACTACAGTGATTGAGGGCGGGGCAAAGCAGATGCTGTTCAGCCAATGAAGACCAGGAAGTGAGACAGAATTACTGACGACTCATTTCAGTCCATTTATCTGCACTCTTTGAAACATTGCAGACCTTTTACATTCACAAACAGCTCTATCACACTCTACATGAAAGGTGATATTAAGGATAAGCGTCACTTACGGTCTCGTCGTTGCAGATGGAGTGCACCTGTGTCCCGAACATCACAGCGGTGAAAATGAGGAAGAGCAGAGCCTCAAAGCACAGGAGGATGAGGAGGATGACGGTCGCCGGAGGAGAGAAGGAACTGCACTCTGAGGACAGGAAGCAGGAACGATCAATGCAGGACTAATCGGAGAGCTCCGTCACAACATGAGCAGCCAATCATTTAGCAGCAAATAAAACCCAGGCGGTGCAGACACAAACACTTACTTGTCCAGTCTTCTTCAAAACAGAAGACAAAATGTAAAGCCACCATCATGAGAGCATGAAGGGAAATCAAAGCAATGTACATCTGGAGAAGAGACAGGAAACAGTACGGATTACTTATATACTTTTATAGTTTTTATTAACCTTTAGAACTTTTATTAACATTTATTAACATTTTAGCTTTTATTTTTATTTCAGTTTTAGTAATGGGTATCACTTTACAATAAGATTTCATCTGATGATATTAATGCATAAACAAAAACTAAGAGCAAAATATCACAGCATTTATCATCCTTTGTTAATGTTAGTTAATAAAAACTGACGCAAATAACTACTAACAATTTTTGATATTAAAAATGTAGTAAATGTTGAGATAAACAGCAACTAAGATTAATAAATGCTTTGAAAGCATTGTTCATTGTTAGTTCATGTTAACAAATTAAATCTTACTGTTGAAGTACAAGGTAACACTTTACTTTTAATTATTTCAGTAAGTTGCCAAGTCAACATTTCTCAGTTTACGTTTTTCATCTACTGGTAATATTTATCATATAATTCTTTCAGCTTATTTCAATAATGAAAACGGTTTCTATTTACAGCCCGTTTTTACTAGCATTGAGTGCTGTAGCCAATCACAATCATATCTGTTGAGTGCGTGAATGCAATGGCCAATCAGAGGTGCTAGTCAGTAAGTTCACCAGAAGCTGCACAGTTCAACATGAGCCGCACACTCACAAATCCTTTCATTATAGCTAACACAACGTACAATTAGCTTGTGCTTTAGAGATTGACAGCCTTACACTGTGTACTAACCAGACGCGACACGCGATAAAAGGTATCTTTTCCATGTTAATAAGAGTTTTTGTCCTAACCAGTCGCGATGGTGACACGTGACGATTCTATTTTAGAAACGGTTTCTATTTCTGTGCGACGCCGCAGCTGAAACAGCAACACAAAGTATGGCAATGATAATATCAGGTACTGTTTATGTGCTTTATTTAATGTTGAAAGCGTCTGATGCAAGTTTAAATATCATTCTGTGTTCCCAGCTTTTTAGCTGTAATGAAAACAACACTGGCTAATTCACCTCAGATCTTGAAAATAAATAAATGTGCACAAGAACGTTCAAACTGTCAACTCAATGCGAACAAACAAGTGTATTCTATGACAAAGATTGATCTGTATGTACTTTAAATAATGTTTAATTGGCATAATATTTATGAATTTTACTATGCACTTGCCCATTTCATTGTGTCTGCAGTGCTCTTGCTGAGAGAGCCCGCCCACACTCTCTTCTGATTGGCTGTGGTTTTTGTCGTTTTATCATTTCTCATTGTCACGTCACGTCTAGTGTGGACAGTCAAATTGCTCGTCGCTGGAATCTTATCACGTCTGGTTTGGACACAGTGTTAGTGACTATAAAGGGAGGCTCTTCTCTTGCTTTCTGTTTATTACCCATTCACAATCTGAACACAAGTTCACTGCTACTCAGTACACTGAAAAGTTTCTGGATAGACAATCATATTTTAATGTGCGATTGGATCGGAAACTGCAGTAATAACCAACGGACGAGACAAAATGGGACATTAAAGTGCTTAATTCAACAGTTTTTGCTCTGGTACTGAAAACTTTAAAATTGTACTGGTATTGGTACCAAATACTGAGGTTTTGAAGTATATAATTATTTGAATGTGTGTGTTTTGTGAGTAGTTGTGATGAAACTCACGGTGAAAAGCACAAAGTATTTTTGGTTGTTCTCTCCCACACAGTTGTTGACCCAGGGGCAGTGATGGTCCATCTTCTTGATGCAGCGTTTACACACACTAGACGGAGCAAACACACACACTTTCAGGAAACTATCTCTGAATTTAAGGTCACAGTTGAGGTTTCCTGCACCAGCAGTGATCATTTAGTTCTTGATAGTGTATGTGTGTGTGTGTGTGTGTGTGTGTGTGTGCTGTCACCTGCAGTGATGCGCTCGATCAGGTTTGATGCTGCAGCATTTGGGACACTTGTACACCACCTGTCCAGGCTTGAGCTGCAGACTCTCGATGAACTCCTTAGTGGCGTTTCCTTTTGGAACGGCTCCCTGAGACCACAGGAAAGAGTCAAAACCTCAGAGTCTGAACCATTTATCATCAACTGATACAACATTAGTACTGTAATCAGAAACTTTTGGGCAGAATTGTGCAGCCCCACAAACAAGCACAGCAAACCTGGATGTTTTTTTAATTTAATAATTAAAGTATTAAAGGGTTAGTTCACCCAAAAATGAAAATAATGTCATTAATTACTCACCCTCATGATCTTCATTCATCTTCAGAACACAAATTAAGATATTTTTGATGAAATCCAATGGCTCAGTGAGGCCTTCATAGCCAACAATGACATTTCCTCTCTCAAGATCCATTAATGTACTAAAAACATATTTAAATCAGTTCATGTGAGTACAGTGGTTCAATATTATATTATAAAGCGACGAGAATATTTGGAGCGCCAAAAAAACAAATAACGACTTATTTAGTGATGGCCGATTTCAAAACACTGCTTCAGGAAGCATCGAAGCATAAATGAATCAGTGTGTCGAATCAGCGGTTCAGAGCGCCAAAGTCACATGATTTCAGCAGTTTGGTGGGTTTGACGCACGATCCGAATCATGATTCGACACGCTGATTCATTTATGATCCGATGCTTCCTGAAGCAGTGTTTTGAAATCGGCCATCACTAAATAAGTCGTTATTTAGTTTTTTTTTGGCGCCCAAAATATTCTCGTGGCTTTATAATATTAATATTGAACCACTGTACTCACATGAACTGATTTAAATATGTTTTTAGTACATTAATGGATCTTGAGAGAGGAAATGTCATTGCTGGCTATGAAGGCCTCACTGAGTCATTGGATTTCATCAAAAATATCTTAATTTGTGTTCTGAAGATGAATGAAGATCATGAGGGTGAGTATTAATTGACATTATTTTCATTTTTGGTGAACTAACCCTTTAATACTTTATTAAAATTAAAAAAACATCCAGGTTTGCTGTGCTTGTTTGTGGGGCTGCCACTTCTGCCCAAAAGTTCTGATACAGTACTAATGTTGTATCAGGATGCATGATAAATGGTTCAGACTCTGAGGTTTTGACTCTTTCCTGTGGTCTCAGGGAGCCGTTCCAAAAGGAAACGCCACTAAGGAGTTCATCGAGAGTCTGCAGCTCAAGCCTGGACAGGTGGTGTACAAGTGTCCCAAATGCTGCAGCATCAAACCTGATCGAGCGCATCACTGCAGGTGACAGCACACACCACACACCACACACACCACATACACTATCAAGAAAATGATCACTGCTGGGCAGGAAACCTAACTGTGACCTTAAATTCAGAGATAGTTTCCTAAAGTGTGTGTGTTGCTCCGTCTAGTGTGTGGTAAACGCTGCATCAAGAAGATGGACCATCACTGCCCCTGGGTCAACAACTGTGTGGGAGAGAACAACCAAAAATACTTTGTGCTTTTCACCGTGAGTTTCATCACAACTACTCACAAAACACACACATTCAAATAATTATATACTTCAAAACTTCAGTATTTGGTACCAGTACAACTTTGAAGTTTTCAGTACCAGAGCAAAAACTGTTGAATTAAGCACTTAATGTCCCATTTTGTCTCGTCCGTGGTTATTACTGACAGTTTCCGATCAATCGCACATTAAAATATGTTGTCTATCCGAAACTTTTCAGTGTACTGAGTAGCAGTGAACTTGTGTTCAGATTGTGAATGGGTAATAAACAGAAAGCAAGAGAAGAGCCTCCCTTTATAGTCACTAACACTGTTCCAAACCGACGTGATAAGCGATTCCAGCGACGAGCAATTGACTGTCCACACTAGACGTGACGTGACCTGAAAATGATAAACGACAAAACCACAGCCAATCAGAAGAGAGTGTGGCGGGGCTCTCTCAGCAGAGCACTGCAGACACAATGAAATGGGCAAAGTGCATAGTAAATTCATAAATTTGCCAATTAACATTATTTAAAGTACATACAGATCAATCTTTGTCATAGAATACCACTTGTTTGTTCGCATTGAGTTGACAGTTTGAAACGTTCTTGTGCACATTTATTATTTTCAAGATCTGAGTGAATTAGCCAGTGTTGTTTTCATTACAGCTAAAAGCTGGGAACACAGAATGATATTAAACTTGCATCAGACGCTTTCAACATTAATAAAGCACATAAACATACCTGATATTATCATTGCCATACTTTGTGTTGCTGTTTCAGCTGCGGCGCGCACAGAAATAGAAACCGTTTCTAAATAGAATCGTCACGTGTCACAATCGCGACTGTTAGGACAAAAACTCTTATTAACATGGAAAAGATACCTTTTATCGCGTGTCGCGTCTGTTTAGTACACAGTGTAAGGCTGTCCATCTCTAAAGCAAGCTAATTGTACGTTGTGTTAGCTATAATGAAAGGATTTGTGAGTGTGCGGCTCATGTTGAACTGTGCAGCTTCTGGTGAACTTACTGACTAGCACCTGATTGGCCATTGCATTCACGCACTCAACAGATATGATTGTGATTGGCTACGCACTCAATGCTAGTAAAACGGCTGTAAATAGAAACCGTTTTCATTATTGAAATAAGCTGAAAGAATTATATGATAAATATTACCAGGAGATGAAAAAACGTAACTGAGAAATGTTGACTGGCAACTTACTGAAATAATTAAAAGTAAAGTGTTACCTTGTACTTCAACAGTAAGATTTAATTTGTAACATGAACTAACAATGAACAATGCTTTCAAAGCTTTATTAATCTTAGTTGCTGTTATTCAACATTTACTACATTTTTAATATCAAAATTGTTCGTAGTTATTTGCGTCAGTTTTTATTACTAACATAACAAAGGATGATAAATGCTGTGATATTTTTGCTCTTAGTTTTTGTTTATGCATTATATCATCAGATGAAATCTTATTGTAAAGTGATACCCATTACTAAAACTGAAATAAAAATAAAAGCTAAAATGTTAATAAATGTTAATAAAAGTTCTAAAGGTAATAAAAACTATAAAAGTATATAAGTAATCCGTACTTTTCCTGTCTCTTCCAGATGTACATTGCTTTGATTTCCCTTCATGCTCTCATGATGGTGGCTTTACATTTTGTCTTCTGTTTTGAAGAAGACTGGACAAGTAAGTGTTTGTGGTCTGCATCACCGCCTGGGTTTTATTTGCTGCTAAATGATTGGCTGCTCATGTTGTGACGGAGCTCTCGATTAGTCCTGCATTGATCGTTCCTGCTTCCTGTCCTCAGAGTGCAGTTCCTTCTCTCCTCCGGCGACCGTCATCCTCCTCATCCTCCTGTGCTTTGAGCTCTGCTCTTCCTCATTTTCACCGCTGTGATGTCGGGAACACAGGTGCACTCCATCTGCAACGACGAGACCGTAAGTGACGCTTATCCTTAATATCACCTTTCATGTAGAGTGTGATAGAGCTGTTTGTGAATGTAAAATGTCTGCAATGTTTCAAAGAGTGCAGATAATGGACTGAAATGAGTCGTTCCAGTAATTCTGTCCTTCCTGGTCTTCATTGGCTGAACAGCATCTGCTTGCCCCGCCCTCAAATCACTGTAGTTTTTCTGAGACTGGAAGAGTTTGGTCGTAACCGACGCCCGTTACGTGCGGTATCAATGTTGCTATACTGAGAAGAGCGGAACTTCAGATATTGGTAAATATGAGGTTTGTTTTCCAACACGAGCTGTAATCATCGACCAATCACAGCAGAGTGGGCCATCTGACAATCAGCAGAGAGGATTTAGGAAGGAGGGGTTTAGAGAGACATTTTATCAAACCGTTCAGACACTGAGAGAAAAGAGCTGATGCTGCAATGCATATCAGAAAACAAAAGTGTTTTTTGACCTGTGATGCATGTAAACCTGCTGTAGAAGATGCCAAAACAGAATTAGGACCTGAACCCTTAAGCATACCTCGGGTCTTTAGTGACCCGGGACGTCATTCACTACCCCCCTCCTCATTCTTTTTTTAAAGTTAGACTTCAACCTTCTTGGTATTCCTCAATCAATTCATTATAAAGAATATAACAAGAAAAAAATCATAAAAATTCTAAAAGGATGCCTATTTTGTATTCATTTTTTGTACAAATTGTATAGGGTCGCTAACGACCTGAGTTGTGTAGATGTACATATTTTTTTTCTGCACAACAATAATACAATCTTAATGACGAATAAGTACAAATTCACTTTATTCCACAGGTGGCATGTCTGATACACAATGCTGAAGTGACGACTCATTCAGACAGAAAACGAAATAATAAGAGAAACATGAAATGGCTCAGCGATTACTGCAGAAACAGTACTCAAGCAATCAGATATGACTGTAACTGATGGATCTGGTGAAGCTGTTAGCGATCGAAATATTGATTTTGAAGATGTTGAAAATGATATAGTTCTGAGAATATGTTTGGATTGCGAATGGGCTGATATTTGCGACCTCAACATAAAACTAGCCATTATTTGCTGAATTTCCTGGGAAATGAGCTCTGACGAGGACAGTGATGATGGCATAAAACATACTGCTCAAACTGAGCCCTTTCAAGCTCCAAAGTAACAAAATATGATTTATTTTATTCTTCTGTAATTGCTACTCTAATATCAGAGGAGTTTTATAATTATCGACATGGTAGAGGTTCAGTGTGTAGATATTGATCCGGGTCGATAAAGACCGAAATGTAATAGATGATTGGCGAAACAGTCATGCATTTAAGGGTTAAAATAGGCATAATAGGGGCACCTTTGAACCATAAAAAAAACATTTGTTATTGAAAAAAATAAATGTTAATTGAAATGTTGACCAGTGAAATATTTCTAATTCCATTTAAGTTCTAAATTACTAATGAATGGACAAACAAAAAAAATACTAAAGACTTTTTTTAAAAAAAAATTTTAAAATGGGAACAAAAAAAAATAATAAACTATAATATTATATTAATGCTTAACTAACTGCGTAATTAAATTTAGTAAATTTAAGCATTAATAGTATTTAATGGTTTAAATTTTTTACTTTCTTTCATTTTTAATACAGTTAAGTTTTTGTTCATTTTTACTCTTTTTATGTTTTCAAACAATATTATTACAATTTGAAAAGAGTTTTCTATTGATAATTTGACAAAAGTAATTATCCTGTGCGCAAAGTCTGTTTTCAGCATCAGTTACTCCAGTCTTCAGGTTGATCATTAGAAACATTATAATATGCTGATCTGCTGCCAGAAACAGTAATGTGTACAATTGTACAAAATTTTGTGTACAATTTGTTTTTGATTATTTGAATAAGTTCAAAGAACAGTGTTTATTCTGATCTATCTTTTGTCATATAAATGTCTTTACTCCTTTGATTGATTTAAGCATCCTTGCTGGATAAAAGTCTCATTCTTTAATTCTTTGAAAAAAACTAAAAAATACAAAATTCTACTGACCCAAATAGAACGGTAGGTTCCTGCTACAGAAGCTTTGATCAGAAATGCTGTCTTTTGAACTTTCTATTCATGGATCCTGAAAAAAGTACCACTGGTTCAACATTGAAAATAATCATAAATGTTTATTGAGCGCAATCAGACATATTAGCTGATTTCTGAAGGGATCATGTGACACTAAGACTGGAGAACGAGCTGAAATTCAGCTTTGCACACAGGAATAATTAACTTTGTCAAATAATGTAACAGTACACAGTTATTTATAAATTGTAATAATATTCACAATATTACTGTTTACTGTATTTTTGAAACAATACTGTAGCCTTTAGCAGCGAAAGCTTTTAAAACATTAACAATCTAGTGGTTCCAAACTTTTGATGTACTGTAAATTAAATACTGAAATGGTACTTTGCAAATAACTAAAACAAATTTTGTTTTTAAATATTTTATTTCAGGTTTTTTTTGTTTAAGTAACAAAAATAGCTTGAATTTTACCTGATTTTTGATAAAATTGAGAGCAGTTTTTAACCCCTTTTTGATGTGAACATCATCACGTTGAATGTGTTTTTTTTCATCTTACACTTTTCAAGATCCACAAATCTCATTTTATTAATTTGTGATACGACACAGATATCGGTCCATGTGGAAGGGTTTGTCTTTCTGTTCTCCTGTGCAGCTGGAGAAATCATTTAGATTGAAACTGAACATAGAAATCATCAAATCAAACACTTTGAATCTCTCTGTTCGCAGGGAAATCGAGCAGCTGAAGAAAGAAGAGCGACGATGGGCCAAAAGGTCGAAGTGATGAACATGAAGGTGGTGTTCGTCCCCGTTCTCTCTAGCCTGGCTCAGTCCGTTTGCCACGCCGGATCAGGGGAAGGCCAATCTCTACAGTACGTGGTCTGAGACGGCGATCTGTCGAGCGCACCTCCCCTTCTGTCTCTCCCCACAAATCTTTTTGCTTTTACCTGTTTCTGAAAGATCTGACAGCACAGAAACTCTCGCCACACGGTTCTAGTGGCTTCTTTACGTCATAGAGTAATACTGACGTCCTGAGCACCGCCGGCCCAACCTGCACTGTTATCACACTGTGAACTAGATCATGTTTTCGTGATGAATTTGATTCTGCAGCCGTTTGATATGAGCTGATGAGATTTTAGAGGCCTTGACCATGAAACTTATTAACCATCACCAGCCGTGGCAAATAACTGAAGTGTTTCTCGTTGATGTGATGACAGATTTTTTTTGTTTGATTGACAGATGCCTTTATATTCGCTGGTTAATTAAGAAATGCCTTTTCTTTTGGAGACCGTTCGCTCATGTTGTTCGCAAGCCTTTAGAAACTAATGTGTATTAGAAATCTAATGTTGCCAAATCTTATTCCATTATCTCCAAGCCAAAGTTATTTCTTTCTTGATCGAAACAAGTTATCACTGCATAAACTAATGAAAAACATGTCCGGCTCATATTCCACATCAAATCCTGTTACAGCGTTTTACTGAATTGCATTTAAAAAGTCAGTATATATAAAAATATATATTATATTAAAGTATATTTAAAAAAAATGTATATTATATTATATTAAAAATATATACAATTTATTTGTAATATTTTTTTGCACTACAGTAATTAACATTTTCATTAATCATCTTGAAAATGATGTCATTTAATTTGCCTGATGGTCTTGATACTACATAATTTCTTAATTTTTTCGGGTCATATTCCACAGCAAAATCCTTTTTTCTTTTTGCATTTGACATTAAATACATTTAACCCTCAGATTACATTATTGGAATTATAATAGTTATTTTTTTTTTGTAATTTAATCTCTGGTGATTCTCCTTTCTAATTTTTACTAAATTGCATTATCAAGTCAGCAAATATATACATACAATAAATGCTAAAATTATGTATATAATATATACATACATGCTATATACATTTATTAAAAATATTTACAATTATTTTTAATATTTTTTGCATTACAGTAATATACATTTTCATATTTAAAATTATGTCAGTAAACTTTGCCTGTGTTCCTGATGCTAAACATAATTTCTTAATTTTTTTGTTGATTTTGGGTGAATATGACATTTTGTCTGGTTCATGGGGTTAATGTAATTCCTCATGAATGCAGTATCTCATTATTGCTGTATATCTTTTGTGACTATAATACGACGTTTTGCAATACTTCCAGCCATTCTCCAGACGGTTTTCACTGTTCAGGCGGGGGTGGCTCATGGATTTCCTTACATTTTGGTGTCACTACAGTATTTGAGCGTGAGCTTGATCTTCCATGAATCTAATCGAGTGACTCCAGACGTCCCTCAGGTTCACATGATATCTATCAATCCTGCTTCTCTTCCAATCCAGCTCAGACCATCAGATATTCATCTTGTCTTCATAATCTGCAGCCTCGAACGCTTTTAACGAGAGACTGACGGCTGTAGACGCCCCTGAGATCTGATCAGGGCTTTCTCTGTCTTATCCTTGGCACAATTATGTCAGGTTTGAAGCCTCACTTTGCTGCTTACAACTGAAAGTTGATTGGATTTGAATGCATTGACGTGTTGGATGGCTTCGCTGGTGATCAGTATTTCCCGTCTGCTCGGTGGTTTCTACGGGTCGTTAACGTTCAGTCTTCATAATCACTGCTGTTCAACGATTGCCATTTCTGTTTGTTTTCTTTGCACTTTCTTTTGCCTGTTTTCAATTTATTCTGTCTTTTTTTTTTTTAATCTGTGCTTATGTTGTGCAATGTTTTAAATATATCAATATCTTAATGCAGTTTTGGGTGTTTCGGTTGCTTTCACTTTGAAAGTCAATTCAATAAATTTCTCTTTCTGTTTTTTCATTCTGTTCGTCTTTTTGGTTATTTCTGAGCCGGTTGGGTATCACATTACAAGTACTGTGCATTAAGTATCCAGCTTACTTTTTGATGTAATGAGGGCAAGAGGGCATACTTGACCGCACATATTTGA
>JAOTNS010002078.1:0-11553 GCA_028476615.1 Culter alburnus | reverse complement strand
AAATAAGTGCAATGCTGAGAGACCAGAAAAAAGACAAAAGATTTAGAAGGTTGTATAAACTTCATCTTTTTTTTTTTTTTTTTTTAAGCATGCCACCAGCCTTGCCTGTTGACTGTGTATTGTATTTGCTGTTCTTTATTGAATCCCAGTTTTCTATTTTTCATGGCTCTCTTTGTGTGTTCAGTAATAACAGTGCTTACCTGGTTTGCTCAGTCATCTCAGAGGTACTGCAGTGGGTCACTTAAGTGGACTGCCTGACCATATGTGAGGCAAGAGAGAGGACTCTAATGGGGGAAAATAACAGGCTTTGCAGTGATCTTATGTTGCTGTTGTTGCTAAACTGCCCCCTTTCCTTCACTTCAATGGTTGTAGGGGGCATGTAAACAGGTGCCGGTGTGAGTGATACTCAGTCATTTGAACAAATGGACTCTTCTACTTTACAAGTCACAGACAACATACAAAATTACTCTTCTCAACATCCAACAGCATTCCCTTGTGAAAAAAATATTAATGAAATACACCACTATATGTGTATTTGACCTCCTTCTTTCTGATAGGATGGCTTGAGGGTGAGTAAATCTTGGGGTAATTTTCATTTCAAAGTGAACTAATCCTTTAATTTACTGGTGTTTTTGTCTATTTGCATGTGTTTCTTCAGTTGCAGCGCGTTGAGCTTTTCACCATAGTATACTGAATTTGGTCTTTTAATATCACTATCTTAGTACACTACTTGGTAAATACCTGGTAAAAAAATAAGTGGTGTGCATGTAATATTATCTGCAAGTACAGTTTTGTTTTTTTTTTTGTGTTTTTTTTAATAAATATACTTTTAAGATTTGAAGTACACTAAAAGTACACATTGAATACAGTGAAGCATACACATGGTTGCCATTGTCTTGTTGTCCTCCTGTGCTCTTTTGCTCTGTGCAATTCAGGATTACACCTACGGAAGAGGATTAGGGCCAAGCAATAATAGAAAAGTAAAACCATCTTGAGATTAAAGTTGTTAAATTTGAAAAACTCGTTAAATTTCGAGAAAAAAGTCTAAATAAAATGTTGAGTATAAACTCGTTAAATTTCGAGAAAAAGGTCGAGATAAAATGTTGAGAATAAACTCATTAAATTACGAGAAAAAAACGTGTTAATTTCGAGAAAAAAGTCAAGATAAATGTGAGAAAAAGTTTATTAATTACGAGAAAAAAACTTGTTAAATTTCAAGAAAAAAGTCGGAGTAAAATGTTGAGAATACAACTCGTTAATTACAAGAAAAAAGTCATTAAATTCCGAGAATAAATCGTATTAAATTATGGAGCAAAAATGCGTAAATTTCGAGAAAAAGAAAAAAGTCGAGTGAAATCTGCCGGCGCCATCTGCTGGAGATCAACACACATGATCCATTAAATACAGCTGAAGTCAGATTTATTCATATGCCACTTTTCACAGTGCAGCTTTGCCAGATCAACAGTCCAGCAGCTGAGATTTGCTCTATAGTATAAATCACGTTTCGTGAGTGCTCTCGATCAATGCAGGTAAAGTTGGATGTTCCATATAAACTCCACTGGCCAATCATTTTCCAGGTCTTCGCTGTTCAGGACACAGGCTAGCGTCAGGTGTGTGATGCTTTTGTCTGCGCAGGTTTTGGCTGTCGGTTCAGGAGCTGAAGAAGCGTCCCATCCGTGAGGTTCCCAGCAGGGTGCAGGAGATCTGGCAGGAGTTTCTCGCCCCTGGAGCTCCGAGTGCCATCAACGTCGACTCCAAGAGCTACGACAAAACCACGCAGAACGTCAAAGATCCCGGCCGATACGCTTTCGAAGACGCTCAGGTGCTGAAAATCCCTTGCCTAATTTAGTCAAATCTCTCATTATGCTGTATATCACCAAATGTTGTATTCAATCTTTTTATCAACTTAGGACAGATTTTGTATTTATTTTTGGATCTGATTGACGGTAGGCCTCGTTGATCTGATGCACCTCAGTTTTTAAGTTCACTGAAGCTAATTAAGCTGAAAAAAATGAGCTCAGATTAACGAGGCCTACGATCAGTCAGATCCACAGAGAAACACAAAACCTGTGCTGACTGAAAGAAAACAAGCTGATGAAAAGATTAAATCCAATATTTGGCGATGACAGCATGAGAGATTTATAAGCAGTTTTTGTAGGTGGGTCATTTTTAACCATGAATGGACTATATGAACGGTTACTTCCTGGTTGTGGTTAAGCCAGCTCAGGTGTTCCGGTGAACTGTTAGCTGTTCATTCTGTAGTCGCTGTACATCGACACAAAACCATCAATGGTTGACTTTTAATGTTTTCATATTTTAATGCAGTTATCACATTTACCTAATTTGCCAGTAAACCAGTTTATTGATTGCAATAAAGACGAAGTTATTAAAAACGCTGTTATCTGTAATTACACACACACACATTATTTTCCAGCACTTCAAATGTTATTTTTAATGTGATGACCACAAACATTATTTGTTCATCCTTCTGAGATTGTCCCCATTGTAAAACCGAACGTTTAAAAATGTAGGAAATTCAACATTTGATAGAAAACACTTATTTAAAAATAAAAAAGACAATAATTACCACGTTAACCAGCAGGTGGCGGCAAAGTAGCATTTATTTGCGCATATATCAGCCATTTCCTCTAATCGTTTTTCACTTCGTTTTTGACTAAATATTAAACATTATAAAATAACTAGGTTTAAAAATACATTTTGTCAATGTGAAGTATGAAATACTCAAAATCTGATGAAAAACAATAACTTTTCTTGTGAATGAATGACAGAAAGCGAGCGCCGCTCTCTCTTTATAATCACAGCAGCTGTCAATCAATGATTTCAGCACACTTGTGAAAACACACATTTTATTCAATTAATCTAACTAAAGTGCACAATAAATATTTCATTTTTGAAGCTTTTTTTCACATAAAAGTGTGAAAACTGATGGTGGAATTGAATTTAGTCGAGGAGGAACACTGAGGAACGTCTTTATTGATTTATTTTGTATGCCGTCTTACATTTGAATAACTAAATTAATGCTGTGCCTGACTATTTAAGTGACTATATTCTGATTATAAACTAAGTATTACACTACTGATGCTCAACACACCAGCACATGACTCTCAGCTGGCTTATATTATTCTAAAGAACGCTCCGTGCATATAGTCCATACTACAAGTGTAACAAGATAATAATAAAAATAAATAAATAAAAATTATCACATTTTTTCCAGAAGTTTTTATAGTGAACTGAGTGAAGTCAGTAAGTTTTTAACTAGCATTTTTGGGAAAAAGAAAATCTCTCCAACTCAAAATGACCCGAACACAGATGGAGGGGCCGATTGTTCATTATCCCATCATCATCATCATCATCATCATCATCATGTGTTTCTTCCGTCAGGAGCACATCTATAAGCTCATGAAGAGCGACTCCTACAGCCGGTTCATCAGATCCAGTGCCTACCAGGAGCTGCTGCAGGCCAAGAAAAAGGTAAAGCCCTTGAAACGCCTGGAAACCGCCATCTGACCGTCTGAAACACACACTGCATGCTGGGAGAGGCTTCTGAGAGTCAGCCTGACATTATCAGCACTTCCAGAAAAAACAGCTGCTGGTTTGGGTGAAGTTAGCAGGTTGAAAGAGACACTTAACTAGTTCACACCATCACAAACTGCTCATTTGAAAAGCCTCTTCTGTCTCTAAACTTATACTTTTACACCTTCTAGTGTTTTTAAAGGTGACACGTTACAATAAGGTTTCATCGAGTAACACTATTGTAAAGTGTTTTTACCTCTCGTCATGATGTCATCTTTCTGCTCAAGTTTGTTTCTCTTGTTTTTTTGCTGTATGTCTTTGGGTTATTTCTATTAAAACTTTGTTTTGCGTCACACGTCCGGTTCTGCTGTTCTTTTTGCGTGTCTCTTTTGTCTCGCATGTGCTTCTCTTTGTGTTCTTCTGTTCTGTCCGTTTTGTTTTGAAGTGATGAAACAGGAAGTGCTGAGGCTGATTTTCTGGTCATGTGGTAAGTGTGGCAGACAAACGCTGGATCAGTATCTTCAGTGTTGTCCGACAGTCATATAGTCTGTATAACGTCATGTGTTCATCATACACCACCGGTTTGGAATAATTATGATTTTTTTTAGTGTTTTTGAGAGAAGTCTGAAGGATCATGTGACACTGAAGACTGGAGTAATGATGCTGAAAATTCATTTTACTATATATTCACATAGAAAACAGCTGATTTACATTGGAATAATATTTCACTTTACTGTATTTTGATCAAATAAAGCTTCAGTGAGCAGAAGAGACTTCAATCAGAAAATTAAAATCTCAATTATTCCAAACTTTTGACGGATAGATTACCACAGAAAATAATTTGATCTAGTGCAGTGTTGATAGATGTATTCTTATATACAAATTGTTGTCTAATATTTGTGCATTTTACATTCAGATGAAGTCTGTGTTCAGTTCATGAACTCTTTCTCTTTTCCTTCACAGAAAAGCAAGAATCTTTTCTAGGATCTGAATCCCAGGTGAGACTTTCTTTGAACTGAATTATGAGAACAGAGCAGAAAATCATGATGTTAATGTTTATAATATCTTAATATCTTCATGCATTAGAGCTGGACGATAATATAGTTTCATTCTGAGACGATATAAACAAACGGATGACGGGAACACGCTTCGTGAAGCTTTGAATCCTTTGTGAATCATTTGTTTCTGAATCATCAGAGTGTGTATCAAAGTCATGATTTCAGTAAACGAGGCTTCATTACATCATAATCGTTTGAAACGCTAGAGGTGATCTCTGTGAACACAGTTTTAAGATTTATAAATTTGTAGACAATTTAAATGACACTTTTGTATAATAAAAATGAAAAGTTTTAATGTTTGAGGTTCATTTATTATATGAATATTATACTGATTTCATTGATTTGACTCAAATCTCCAGCTGTTTTCTCAGTAGTTGTTTTTGTTTGACGTCCGTTCATGTGTTTCTCAGCTGTCAACGAACGAGGCGCTTGTATAATCACTCTGACGTCACGTTCCGCTCCTGCTGGGGAATTATGGGAGCAACTCATCTGTACATTACTGTATCTACGGCTCATCATCGTAAACACGGAGCATGTCCCGGAGCGCAGGACCTTTTCCTTCCAGCTTCGTTTCATTCCCTCCATCATGTGAGACTTTTTCAAGGACTTGAATTTAAGAAAAGCCATTCATCATCAGCGACCCCGAGAGTATCAAACTCAAACTCTCATTCTTTCATTGTACGAAAGCGCGTTTATTACACTTGATTTGCCTTTTGTCCTCTGGAACGAGCGCTTTCATGCCATCCGATCGCTTACATTTATTTTTATACTGTTCATTTGTTTTCTGTACGGTTTGTTTTGTAAATGTGCGTACAGATCCTGGAGAAGGTTTGTGATGGAGCAGAAGAGCTGATGATGATGAAGTTCATCTTCCTCCTGCAGGAGTGAAACAGTCACTGCCGTTAGTTACAGATGAATGTGTTTGTTGAATGATGACGTATGGATGGTCACATGACGTATGGATGGTCACATATGCTCAAGATGTACAGTGTAGATTTGAATGGATGGTAATAATAAAGTTTGGACTATTTTAATGCCCATAACTGACCATATAAACATTACCATCCATATGTTAAAGGGGCTATATGTAGAATTCAGAAACCCTTGTTATTAGCGACACCGGTGGCCGTTAAATGAATTGCAGCCAGCAACTTTCTGCTCGTGCTCGTGCGCACGCCTACAAGAGAATGTGATTTAATGACGAATGGCAAATTTTTTTCATTCCTCGCAAGTAAAAAGACTTGGAAATATCTTAATTTGCAGCGATATACAGTTAACGAACATCTCGACGCCTCTGCGCTGCTGAGAGCGATGAATATGTATGTAAATATGTATTAAATGAATATGTATTAAATATGTAAATATGTGCTGCGTGCTTTCCTCTCAACAACAAAAACGACAGCATCCGATCGTAGTGATGTGGATGTCTGCGATTCACCGACAGACGAGGTCATTAATTATGATAGTGTGATTAGAAAGTATATTTAAGACAATAGTTTGAATTAATCCCATTTGTTTGCATGACACATTGACATTACAGTACAGAATGGCTCTTTTGGTATTATACCAAAAATAAGTATTAATTTCAGGAGTCAGAGCGCATTAGAGAGGCTCTCGGGAGCGCGCGTATCCGTTACACAGTTTTAATTTTTCCCGGTAAAAATGTCCTGAGTCCTTCACAGAGAAATCAGGCTTTAAATGACAGCCGAGGAAGTTCGGGAATATCTCGTTTTTTAAGTTTCATTTCAAGCTGTTCACACATTGGCAATAAAAGAGATTTCGATTCATGAAAATTCTTACATATAGCCACTTTAATGTAACTGATGATGTGAATAACACGCTGATGGTGATGATGATGGGATGAAGGTTTGCCGTGTGAAAGCGCTCAGTTCAGTTTTATTTCTTCTGTTTGGCTTTTGAGGAAAATTACTGAGATCCAAAGATTATCGGCGGAGAATGAAAACTGTGTCCAGCTCATCATTTACACAATATAGATTCTGTGACTCTGTACATAATCCCACAATTCAATAAATAAAGGGACTCGAGAGATGTGTCCAGTGTCTGTCGAATCATTATTAAACATTAGTGTTGAATTTATGATTAGCTGTCATTCATTCTCGTGAGAAAAGACACTTTATAAGGGTAATTCTCAGAAAAATATTTGATTTTGATGTTCTTTTTTTTTCTGCCATAAAAGCTGGTGTTATTAACAACTTTTTTATTGTATTTATTTATTTATTTAAATGTTTATTTTATTTTATTTTTTTAATTTAAAAAATAATTTTTAAAGATTGTGTAATCTCATGTTCGTCAATCACGGCCTTTAGCAGATATTTAAATCTGATTATGATGAATAAATTGCTTTCATAAAGTGTCACTTCTGAGCTGTAGAAACAGTTCAAAGCTGAAAATGTCTCAAATAAAGATATACATGAGCGAAATGTATGAACACACACACAGGCTACATTCAAAACATACTAGCATACTACATAGTAGATATCGATTCTTAAATCCCAAGAATCGATTAGTCTAGTCTGTTTTCAGTTGATGAATGAGCAGAATATGTAGCTCCTCCCATCCAATAAATCACAATAATCTTTGTTACTTTTGATATGAAGCAAAGTCTCAGATTTCAAATGATGTCCATCTTATTATGAGATTCAGAAAATAAATACCGTTTTGGCGCTGTTTAATGTGGCGTGACGGATCGCTTTAGCGCCTCAGTTAAAGAGAAGCATGTGATCATCCTCTCCTCCGCTTTAATACCAGTTACAGCGAAATAAACATGAACATCTGAAGGTATGTTAAAATATACAGTACAACTTACTGAAATCCGTATCATGTCTCGTGTAATCGCTCAATCAGTGCTTCAACCTCGGAAAGACTCAATAAAACAGCTTCAATGTCACGTGACGTCACATTTACCTCAGAAAAACATATTCAGTGACCATAAACTCATTAGTCAGCTAGAAAAGTGAACTCTAGAAAACATTCTGATAAATATAGCTATGCACCGTTACATATTCATTATAATGTTCTTCATATTTAATGCATGTTTGAATAAATCAGCCGCGATTTAAATGTTTATATTTAAAAAAAAAAACGAATTGGAGTAGAAATATGATTATGTAATTCTAAACTTTATTTATAATAAAAAACATCATTGAGTGTAATTTAAGTGTTTGTATATAAATAAGTTAATTTAACCTTCAATATTATTATAGTAGTACCAGCTGACTCTCATGTGTAGTTTACAGCATTAGTTAAGATTTTTTCCTCGAAAATTTGCCATGTGCTGAAACTGAAATACTACATCCAAATAATCGATATCGAATCAAAATCGTAATCGAATCGAATCGTTGTGTCGATACCCAGCCCTAGTAAGTACTAATGAAATGAAGTACACCTACTCAGTGAGTACGCGGTTTCGAACGCAGCCAGTATGAACTTGGTCTAACCTTAAACGGTTAGGGGTGAAAAATCGATTCGATTTTTTTATTTGATTTTACCAATTAACTTCATTTGATAGATATTTACTAATAAGCATTCATATCAGTCATATTTATTCATTTTACTTTATATAATAGTTACATTTTATTGTTTAAACTTAAAATATAATACATGTTACTTAATGTATGTTTTATATTAATTCCTATCCCATATTAATTCACATGTATTTCAGAAATCAACATGTGACACACGTGTTTATCACGCTTTTAACCGCTTCCGTTGTGCCTCTTCAGCTCTTCCGGTGTGTCTGAACCTCAGCGCAGCGGCAGGAGTCCGTAACCGGAATCAGTATGTTAATTATCAGCAACAGGATTAAATTATGCTCGCTCGCGTTCACCGCCGCGCGCATGTACGCCACCGGAGCTCAAGCCAACAACAACCCGGTGGTGTTCTTCGACATCGCGGCGGATAACGAGCCGCTCGGGCGAGTCACCTTCGAAGTGAGCGCGAGAGAAGTTACGGACTCTACTATGCCGAAGGCTTGGCTTATGAATATTAATGACGCGCCTCCTCTGATTGGCTGAAAGACTGACGTTAGCGCGTTAGAAGCTGGACAGTGGGCGAATCAGCGAAGGGTTTCTGGATATTAATTAGAATGCGCGACTGAGTTATCTTGATGTAATTAATATTCATGAGCTTAGCCTTCTCCATAGTAGAATCCTCATAACCTGTGAAAAATTATGCAAAACTTTATAATGCGTAACACATTTCTGAAAAGTTTTGGATATCACAAGTGTTTTTAAAATTAAACGTAATAATTTTTCAATTGAATATTTTATAGTTGCTATCTTTTCAAGAGCTTCTCATTCATTGACCTTTAACTCTGTTTCTGAACTTCAGCTGAACGCGGATGTTGTGCCCAAAACAGCAGGTAACCCTCAAACAAACACATTATATTGATGATTTCTCTCTCATTTCTCTCATGTTTGATCTTCTGTGTGTCTGACAGAGAACTTCAGAGCTCTGTGCACAGGAGAACATGGCTTCGGGTACAAGGGCTCCATCTTCCACAGGGTGATCCCACAGTTCATGTGTCAGGTAACACCATCCTCCTCATTACTGATGAAGAACAAGATCACACACGCCTTCAGATCACACCTGCGGCGCTTCTGGGTTTGGCTTCGACACTTAAAGTGTTGTTTTGAACCTGCATGAGTTTCTTTCTTCTGGAAGATGTTTTGAAGAATGTTTGGTGGAACAGAATAAATAAAATACTGTTTGGTTACAGACATTCTTCAAATATCTTCTTTTGTGTTCAACAGAAGAATGAAACTCAAACAGGTGTGGAACAGCGTGAGGGTGAGTAAATGATGACAAGTTTAATTTTGGGTGAACTATCCCTTTAATGACCTGTGAATGAGGTCACAGAAGAACCGCTCTAATCCTGCGTGATTCATTTGCATATGATGACACATTTTGTGTTTCACATGTGCTCGTTTTAAGCCTCAAATGCTTTTTGCGTGTGATCACATCACGTGTGTGTGTAAATATGGCTTTACATTATTTACATCAGTGTGTGTTTCTCTCAGGGAGGAGATTTTACCAACCACAACGGAACCGGAGGAAAATCCATCTACGGTCCGAGATTTGCAGATGAGAACTTCAAACTGAAACACACCGGACCAGGTGACACACCTGCTGTGTGTGTGTGTGTGTGTGTGTGTGTGTGTGTGTGTGTGTGTTCAGTCAATGAATGTTTTCAGTCATTCTTGACATGGTGAATGTGTGTGAGAGTTTGATCTCCGCAGGAGCAGATAAACGCCTCTAGATGGCGCTATAATAACTCTTCAAGTCTGTCAAGCAGAGTTAATTTTAACAAACTAAAAAAAAATGTAAAGTTTTAGTTGATTGAAATAAAGCTGTAAAAAATAAAACAGTTCAAGTTGAAATTCTAAAATTATTAAATAAAAAATAAATCAAAGCTTAATGGAAATATAAAAACTAATAAAAATAATACTAAAACTAAAATTAAAATAAAAACTGAAAATATAAAACTAAAAGCAAAATATCATGAAATATTATAATAGAATATGAATAATACTAAAATAACACTGATCTCAAGCAGATTGTCATAAAATACTTTTTACTCAGTGGCGTACGGGACACCCCCGCAGCCCCCTATGATGGGCCCCGTCGCAGATTCACCTGTTTAGGCTAGACTACTTTATAGCCTTTGCTTTGCTTTTTTTTTTTTTTTTTTTTTTTAGAACTGAACTCAATTGACTAAAGATGAAAATAAAGCATCCAACTGAAGCCCAAAAATGCAAGCAGAAGATCATAGAAAATAGTGCTAAATTACCACAAAAGGGGGAAAATTCACTGTTGTTTCCATCGCCGTTTGTATGTACAAGTACCAACATCGAGGATACTAATTTTGCTCAACCATACCACAGACAATCCCAATGTTGCAGAAGATAGACAGAACTTTCAGCATCGCCAGAAGCTTGTTAAAGATCCAGGCTTGATGTTAAGCCAGTTGAATAACACTGGACTGAGATATGACAACAGACTGAATCAGAAATCTTCTACTTATGATCAAGTACCAGAGAAGGATACTTTTATATGTGCCAAGTTTAGAAACATTGATATTCATGTGCAGAAATCCAGACATTTGTGATCTCCTAAGGAAAGACTGTAAATTAGACACTGACAATTTTGCGGATTTTAGTGATGGAAGTTATTTTAAAACGCCCCCTTGTTTACAACCAAGACCCATGCATTACAAATTCAAATGTACTATGATGATTTTAAAACTGCCAACCCCCTTGGCTCCAAACGTGGAATTTACAAAATTGTCTGTCTTTATTTTATTGTAAGAAACTTGCCCCCCAAATTTAATTCTGTTCTGATGAACATTAATTTGTTGTCACTTTTTCCACACAAAAGATCTACAGTTTTGGTGTTATACTGGAACCGTTGATAAATTATATGGAAAGCCAAAGTTTAATTGTTCCCTTTTCAGATGAGCAGATTATGGCACCATTGCACAGATCACTGGTGATAATCTAGGGATGCACTCAATTCCTGGTTTTCATAAGTCATTTAGTACCATAATTTCGTTTCCTTTGGTTGATCGAAAAATAATGATTCTCAAACAGTTTACAGTGAGGATGATCCTAAGGTGGTCTTTTGTGGTTTGCCAGTCTATACAGGAAAACCCACAATTAAGGTCACTGTATAGTTTGGGGGAAACACTGAAGTATTTTCATGTTTGCAATAACTACTCATTTAATATAATGCATGATTAGCCAGGGGTGTACGAAATTAAATTGCTTTTTGGATATCTCACACAAAATGTATATGAAAATGACTTAACTTTGAGGATTTATTCTTTTGATTATGGATTTTTAGAATGTAAAAAAACGCCCCACAAAAGTTATTTTGGAGGGGGTGCTGGTAATAGCATTGGTTTAAATTCCATTCACATCCTTGAAATTATCTCGTCCAAAGA